>UELU01145161.1:0-12589 GCA_900490025.1 Megastigmus dorsalis | reverse complement strand
GGGGGGGGGGGGGGGGGGAGAAGAAACGAACAATCGATGATTGCACGTAATCCTCCCCAGCAAGCGATCGCGAGGCTCTTCATCGGCCCCGAGTCCCCGATACGTACACTCGATGATCTTTCACATTTTCTTTTCATCGGCCTCGCGGCTAATGAAGCGATCGCGCCCGCCGCGCCCAGGATAATCACGCGATGCCGGCAATTTTGCGCTCTTTCATTATAAGTATATCGCTCGTAGCTGCACTCGTATCGGCGAGCTCGCGAACTCGTTACGGTTACAGCGGATAATAGCTGGCAGCCAGTGCCGGGATATAACGGCTCGGCTTATAAAAGCACTACACGCCCCGAGCCCCCGTACATTAGCGACGCTCCAATTGGTATTCATAGCGGCTCCGCGGCATTTAACGAATACATCGCCTCCAATTCGTGCGTATACAGAGAAAAAAAGCGCGTGTGTGTATGCGTATAGTAACGTAGAGGCTAGTCCCTCCCGTTTCGCGCGGGGCTTATTAACTCGTGTGTGTGCGTGTGCGCGCGGCTCGTATTCAGACGGAGAAAACGCCAGCTCGCGAAAGGGAAGCCATTTATCCGGCTCTGCTATAGGGAGACCTCGGAGTTCGTAATAATTCCGGCCTGCTGCTGCGTCCCGAAAATCCAGGGTGGAAAAAAATGAAAAAAAGAAGAGCGCGAGAGAGGGCGGGGTACACTAGGAGGGAAAAAAGGGAAGTGACGCTTACGCTCGCGGAGAGAAGTAAAAGCGAGGCTGGCACGGGGACAAATAAGCATCGCAGAGAGGGAAACGCCTCGCTCTCGAGATGACACATGCGTCACAGGAAGGATGGTTGCACGTCTCGCATTAAAGGCGCTACGCGACCCGGTCACACTCGCTCTGTATGTGTGCGCCTCTTTCTCTCTCTTTCTCTCTGTATGTGTGCGAGACGTGCACACGTCGACGTTTCGCGCACACCTAAATCTTGAGGGAACACGCGCTCGGAAAGGGAAATGAGAGGAAAACGCGCGCGCGCCCTCTCTCTCTCTCTCTCTCGCTAGCTACATGCGTATATAGAGCAAAAGAGAGAGAGAGAGAGAGAGAGAGCGAGGGAGAGAGGATGGGCTGTATCGCGCGTGCTTCCGCATCTTTAAGCGGCCGATTCCTACGGCCAGATACACACGTACACGTACCCTGCCACCCCTGGCCTCCCGCTCGATCTCTGCCTACGTGTGAGTCTCTCTCGTTCTGCGCTATATATACATATATATATATGTGTATAAAGACGCATTCGCACGAGAGCGTAGAAGGATAGACAGAGAGAGAGAGAGAGAGAGAGAGAACTATGCAAACGCCCGGGTGCTGCTTGATTACCGACTGCGTATGTGTGCCGGAGCACGAGATATTCCTGCACGACAAGACGCTCGCGCTTGGCTCCAACATTTTGTGGTCGATGACACCTTGCCAGATGGTTGCGTCTATTTGCCAATGTCGCTACATACATATAACCTGAATTCCGCCTTTAAATAAAACCCTTTTAATTCCAAATCCAAGTAAATGTGTTTTCATAATAACAATAGCTTACCAGTGTAAGTAACGAACCGACAGAATTTAGCCTTTCTTTCTCGAAGAAAAACAAACTTGCCGGTATACCCCGACAGCGATACGGAAGACTAATATCGATATGCATACTTCGACAAGCAATTTGAATTATTTTCCAAAGTTGCAAAGTCCGGTCGGCCCGACGTCGAATACTACTCCTTACAAGCATAGAGAGCTAGACGTGCATGGGATCCCCTCCTCTGGGTTCGAGTCTCGAGGTGCACCGACGTTATCGCGCGAGCTCGATCGAGTTACACTGCATTTATCAGCGACGCGGTTCGCTCAAGCATCCAACTATGCGCGGTATTTAAATTTCCCAGACGCGACCTATACCCCACGTTCTGTGTATATATATGGCCCAACGAACAGCAACTCCAACCTATAGTCTCTACCTATACAGAAATTATACGTATAAGAGGTTTCCACACTACGGCATTTTTCGCGACGCGAATATTTTTCGTTTTCCCGGGGCGTACACGTCGCCCGTGGATCGCGAAAATTAACAAGCTCCGAAATATTTGCGTTTCGACGCGTAAGGGATATCCTCGACGTGCGCTTCTTCTGCAACTTGGACTATCGATTTTAATAAAAGGGCGGATTAAGCGTGTGCCTCGAGCGCCAGTCCTGTAATTAAAATTATCAATGCCGCGGCCGACGATTCCCGAATTGTGTTTCGATATAATTTATTGGGCGATTATAGGATTGAGCGAATAATGCATTACGTCGAAAATATATAATTTGTACGCGCACACACATGCGGCTGTCCCGATCTCGCGTTTTCACCCGCTATTATTATAGATGTCCGCATTGTTTGCGATTTTAATATTTAATTAATATATATATATCCCGGCGATATTAAGCTTAAGTCCCGGGAAAGGGGCTCGAAATTATGAATTTCACGTTTCGACTGACAAATCGGACTTGCACGCGCGCGAATGATGATAATAATACTTATAAATAATCTCCGTCAGTCACGCGCAGCGTTTTACTCTCCGATAAGTAAATAAGGTCCGAAATTACGTTTTCGGAGTACCCCCACACTGCACTCTGTCCGTATCAGTCTACCGTCTCGCCTGCGATTGACGTTTCATAATTGTATAATGCAGCGAAAAAGTGTACAAGTGGAAGCTGTGGGGAGTGAAGGGGTTATTTATAACGAATTAATTAACGCTAAAGAACGGTAAAAACATCACTCGAGTACTTGGGCTATCGAGTACCGGAATAATGATTAATCAAATTCTCATATTTGGTCTGGCCTATTGCCTATTTTACGTTTCCCCGACGTTATTTAGGTTGAAATAATCATGATGGATCATGATTGTCCGGAGGACGACGTTATCGAAGAAAAATCACGATGTCCTTGGTTGTGTTTCAAGAGGATGTAATCGTGAGGCTGAATCTCGGGGAATACGAAATATTTTCGTGTACATTTGAATATTTTTTAAGTCGTATGTTAATCATCCTGATTTATTCAGCGGGGTAAAAAGAAATTAGCTTACAAGTCGCTCCGTGTATTTGTTCCAGGAGAGAATTATAAGGGATTTTTAACTGTTTAAGGTGGAGTAAAGTCAACGACTGAATTCAACACATTTCAATTTACCTAAATGCAAATAACTTCCAGATATTCCCAGTTCCTAAGTGGAACTAGTAGACGCTTACATGAATTGAACAAATATGTGTTTTAATCAATCAATCAAACCTTCCCATACCTAGTAATCATAGTTTGCTTTGCTGTGCATTCAAATCCTCGAAGTTGATTTTACAATATAATAGAGACACTGAGTCAATAGTCTATGTTTTCCACGAAAGCTTCGTCATAATTCTTCTCTTCTCGCATCCTACTATTAAATTCTGTTTTAAAAACTTTCAAGTTATACCACGAAAAAGGCTGGAGAAATTACTTATTTTAATTTAATTTAGAAAAGGGCTGGAGAGTAAAAAGCGGAGTAAAAGTCAGATGAAATTCTGTTATAAGCTATAAATTAAAGAATATTCCTTCTAGCTATATATATATACCGAACCTTATTTGACTCGGTCTAGAACTTGAAAATTATCTCTGTGTAAATCAACTTTATTTGTAAGTTCGACGGTTTAATAACATTCCTCGCAGTTAATGAAGTACACGCGAGTATCCGTAGGGACCAGCCGAGAGCAAATTAACGCGAAAATTGATATTCCGAAGAGAATTAATCACGCTCTCTCGCATATATACATTCGTACATATATCTGTATTAATTCTCCAAAAATAAAAGGTACTCGATTCATCAATTTTCAAC
Source organism: Megastigmus dorsalis (assembly GCA_900490025.1). Classification (NCBI taxonomy): domain Eukaryota; kingdom Metazoa; phylum Arthropoda; class Insecta; order Hymenoptera; family Megastigmidae; genus Megastigmus; species Megastigmus dorsalis. The sequence goes on along the minus strand of UELU01145161.1, from coordinate 8,723 downwards.
AAACATTCCTATATTGGACTTTCTTTCGATCTGTAATTCAAAGGACCTACGAATTCATTTATTGGCTGCACATTATCGAAAATGAAAATAGAACATCTTTACAATACTGAACGACACACCGTAATACCTGTAATATACAATAACAGATGTTTTTTATCGACCATTAGGACTAAAATGAATAATATCGGGTACGTTGAATTGTCGATTTGTTATTAAATAGCAATTACGGTTATACGTAAGTATAGCAGTACTGGCATACAATTTATTCACGAGTGCAAATTTTCGTACATAGGTATTTAGAATTGGAAATAGAATTGGTTGACCAGTCTGCTTACTAAACGCCGATCGATTAAGCCGGACAATGGCATTCGCCTGTTATCCAACCGCGCACTAGTCTCTGAAAAGCGCCGAAAAATCCTAATTCCACTGCAACCTTCAACGCGTCCATTAGCGCAGTACAATATAACGATGCATCCAACTTTCTTCCAAGTAATACACATGCAAGCAGGGAAAACAGACCGCGCATACGAGGTTATAAGTTGGCCCGAATTAAGCCGCAGGAGTTGCAAAAAACAAGAGTATAAGAGTCGAATCGAATGAAGGGCTGCAGAGAGAACGGCTTCTGGTCGGGGGGAGGCACGTGTCCCATAAACAAAGCGACAAGCATCCCACCGTCAGACTACTACACATGCACAGCAGAGCAGAGAGAGAGAGAGAACTCGTCGCAATTACCACGCGCGCCTCGCATAACAACGGAATCCAATTCGCGACGTAAATCCATCCCCCGGCTGTACTAGGACTCTTCGCAGGGCGAGGAGAGAGAGAGAGAGAGAGAGAGAGAGAGCGCGAGGACGGAAGGAAGCGCCTCGTCGTAGTCCTCGTCTACGGTATAGTCGTCGTAGTCCACCGCGAGTAACGAGCTCCACCTCCACCTTCTGTCCGCCGGATAACATACTCACACGTACGTATCTGCACGCATACCACGGGTCCCTTATACTACTCTCTGGACTAAAGGAACTGAGCTGCCGAGAGAGACAGAGAGCTAGCTATATCTTTCTGGCCGATCCATTTTCTCTCTTTTCTCCGAGAGCCCGGCCTCCCTTCGACGTCCGCACATACGCGGGGACGCTCCACTGCCGCAGTCGCTGCCTCTGCCGCTAGCCTTTGAGACGTCTCTATATATCGGCCAACCATTATCGATTACTCCCGCCGGAGCGGGCTTTCCATTAGCGAAGTACATCGTCGGCTGACTCCCTCTCCTCTCCCAACGACGACGACGACGACGACGACGACGACGACGACGACGAACTTTACTACACGTGCACGTTTGTGTGTGCGTGGGTGTGTGTGTGTGCGCGTATACAGGGGGAGTCGTCGACGCAGCGCAGTCTTGGTCTCGACGGCACCGCGAGCCTCGGGAACTTAGCTGCGGAAACCAAGCAATCATCCCGAGAGCGCAGAGATAGAGGATAGAGGGAAAAGAGCGCGTAAGCACCTCCAGTTCCTCCCCCACTCTGCTGCACTGCGCTCTGATGTCTAACCCTTGGCTACTGCTCCGACATGCCTATATCCACCTATACGCAAAAACTGATGCCCTTTCCACGAATATTCATTTGCTGCTCCTCGGAGACATTTGTCGAATGCCCAGACGATTCGATTGTTGCACGAAGAGTTAAGAATCTCTCGATGGTCTCGATGGTTATACATATGTGTAGTCTATCTTTGATCTAAAATATGTGTGTATCGAGAGAGACGTATTTATTCCCCTTCGAGGGACGAATTCGTTGTCAGAGGGGAGCTGGTGAGAAGGAGAATGCGACAAAAAGTAGGGGTGACCTGTTGAAGTGCTATTACAAGTTGATTATCGCAACACCGAATTGTGATCCTTCTTACGGTGGTTGTATTAAAAGACCCTTTCACGGCTATTTCAAATATTATTTATCCACACCTTTTCCCGGCGCCGTACACTGCTTCCACTTATAACCGTATATACGGAAAAGCGATTGGTACGCTACGTGTCGGTAACAACTCACCGCGCTCTCTACCATTCGCTCGGTAAAAAAAACTGCGAGAGAAAGGAAAATACTTGGATGTCCAGTATGCGCGATTCGGCCAAAAAACGCCAGATCCGTAAACCTCGTATATGCGACGAGGGCTGAAAAAAATTGTCGGGTGCCACGACACTCACACAATCACACACGCGGTATGGTGGGGGGAAAAAAGAGCGTTAGAGAAGCAGGGGCTAGGGCTCGAGATCGGGCGCGATTTTTTTCATCGACGGGCACGAAGACGCTTATCGCCGACGGCGAACAAACCCCGATGGCCTCCGCCACGCCGCTTTTATTATACGCGCCGCGCCGCGCTTATCTATTTTGCGCTTACGCGAACAGAATTCCCTTGTAAGAATTACCGTCAAACCGGGAATTGCATAGGCGAGTTTTGCGCTTTCGCGGCAACTTTCCCGCCTGCGTTTCTTCCCTATCTGTTGCGTCGCATCTACATCACACATTCGAAATAATGCTACGATGAGCTCTCGCTATCGGTCAGTTTATTACGAGTCATTTTCACAGAGTATACAGTCGGCTGCGAAAAATCATTCTGCGCACGTCGCAAGAGTAAAACTCGACCATTGCTTTGAGCTCCGAGCAATCTTTGGGCTTAGAAACAATATACGTTGCTTTGTAAGGGACAGGAAAGCAAACCGTACCAGCAATCGCTTTATTTTCTCATCGCTTAAAGAGCCTCGCGCTCCTTTTAAACCGACCATCTTTTTCGCGCTCCGAAGGAAAAGAAAACACCTAGAAGCCACAGCTTTCAAGTGATACTAGGCTCTATTTTTAGCCCAAACACTACCGCGACTATATAGCGACGGTTATATCCATCGACAACAATGTCCGCTCGGACACTCGCGCGAAATTAATGTAAAATCCACGGAGAGAGAAAAATGGCAATTCCCTCTCGGCACTCGTGCTTACCATACTCCCCCTCAGTTCCTCTCCTCTCTCTCTCTCTCTCTGCACTTGTCCACCCATCCAACGCACACACTCACAGAGAGAGAGAGAGAGAGAGAGAGAGAGAGATAGGAGGTGGAGGCGCATCGTCGTACAGCATGTATCAATCGTAGAGCTGCTGGCGTTGGCCGATGGCTGGTCTGGCCGCACTATGCACTATGGAAAGCAAACAATCGGACCGTAGAGGCACTCGCTCTCTCTCTCTCTCTCTCTCTCTCTCTCCTTCTCTGGTCAGAGCCAACGGGGCTAGCACTCATACCCCCCTTCCAGCCCTTCCCCCCCGCCCCACACACACACACATAGAGACGCTCACAGATGAACACACAGGGGTATATAACATCACGCACAAGGGCATTGTGTCCCGTGTGCCAGCATAGACGCGCCTACACGTCTCAGTGTGTGGGTGGCTGGACTACGTGTACAGAGAGAACTAAGAGATATTGCTGGCTCTGTGCAAAGAGAGAGACAGAGAGAGAGGGAGAGAGAGAGAGGGTGAAAGGGGGGGGGATAGGGATGAGAGAAGCTGCGTGTTATTGGCACAAATCAATAATACGTGCGCGTCGACGTGTACACGCTCGTTGGTACACGTGCACATGCGTCTCTCTCTCACTCTCTCTCCCCCTCTATATGGCATATACATACGCGTGTGTGGAGAGAGAGAGAGAGGGAGAAGGAGAGAGGTGGTATAACAGGCGTCGCCACTCGCTCGGTCTCGCTCGCCTCTCCAGACTTCGTTAACGAGAGTGACGTTTAATAATGACCGCGTAGTACGTGCCTACGGCCGATGCCAGGCTATGGATAGCTTTTGAGTACCGCCCGCCCGCTCTTGTGTGTCTCTATGGCTGTGGGTGTGCGCGGCGCTACCCCTTCATCCTCTCTCTCTCTCTCTCTCTCTCTCTCGCACTCTCGACGCTCAGCCCGACCCCCCCGTCATCGACGAAAAGATTCGACAGCCGAATAACGAGAGAGAGAGACGCGGCGTACAATTTTTCCCTATATATACGGCATCCATTTTTTTTTATTTAGGCGACCGGCGAATATAAAGGGCTCCCTTTCTTTGCCCTCTTTTTTCCTCGTTCGACTCGCTGTGTGTCTGCGTGCGTCTCTCTCTCTCTCTCTCTCTTTGCAATTTGTAGGTGCGTTTTCTCCTTTATTATAGCGGTGAACGCAGCGGCCCGGCGACTTTTATCAAAGGGAGCGGCTCGACTCGCGAGATATAAAAACCGTGAATTTTTCGCTGGTTCTCGCCTCTTCCTATTCCCCCCCGCCCTCTCACTCCCTCTGCACCACCGCCCTGTAAAACAAAAGGATGTTTAGCAGGACACGCGTACCCATACGGTATACTGTACCAGGCGCGCCTGTATATTCGTCCGACAGCGCTAAAAATCGCTTTGCAAAATTGCGCGTGTTTGTATTTCGTGGGTATAATAACTTTTTCTTTCTCCTGTGTGCTCGCGCGAGCTCGCCTTTACGAGGCTGCTGTTTTTGGGAAAAAATTTAATTTCTACCTTCTACTATAAGCGCGATCACGCGTTATTCGAGGATTTTTATATTATATCATCTGTAAAAATGTCATTTTCCTCGCAAACGTTTATAAATAAATGACCTTCAAACATTCCTGGCGCAATTTATAGAATTATAAAAAAGTTAACTAGTTAGGACCTTAGTGCAAACTTAGGGATTTTCCTGTTCCCTTTGATGGATCACATTTTCTCGGGCTGAATATTTTATTTCGTCAGTTATAATTGCAATTATTTTAATTGGACATGTCTCGTGTACTTGTAAGCCTGCTCATATTTCACTTTTTAAATGGAGGTAATTTTTTCTTTTTTATAAAATTATGCAAAGGCTGAAATTACTTAAAAGCATATATATTCCTCAAAAAGTTATCAGTGAAAGAATATCACTTTTAACAGTAAGATAACACCTGCATATCCAACCACATAGCCCGCGATACTGTAACTATATTTTTAAGCTACTGGGACTTTTGACTACTCGAGTTGTTACTTCAGATTTAATAAAAAACACTGCGATACAGAGAGAGCCATCGTCGTTTAAAGCATCGATCCTTCAATCAATCCAATTTCGCCAATGATTATTCAACAGTTGCCCAGTCAGCTTTTCGTCTCGGTGAGCAATCGACCTTCCGCGAGCCGATCATCGAGTTCGCCTCTCCAAACACGTCGGCAAACCCGTGCCCATACACACACCAGTAAATCGAGAATATAAAAAGGAAAAAGAATCTAAATCCCCCGCGGACCTAATAACACAGTTAGCACCAGCAGCACCAGCAGCACCAGCAGCACCAGCAGCACCAGCAGCTCGCACACAATTACCGCCGATTTATAAACCTCCTTAGATTATCCGCCAAACAGCCTTCCATTATAGCTCCCGCGCCGAGCGTTTCACGCAATTATCTCGGCATCGTTCTATTAAAGAAAGCCTCCTGCACTGCACACTCTCGGCGGCTATATACGGCGCAATGGAAAAACGCAGCGAGAGCTCGACCGCTACTTTCCATTCGTATTCCGCGAGAGCTCCTTTCTTCCTTGGCCAGATATTGTACCCATTGTGAGCAAAGTCCCTCCCTCTCTCTCTCACACACACACACTCTTGCGTCTCGGAGCTCTCCACTGGCGTATAGAGATTGTAAGGAGAGCCAGAGAGAGAGAGAGAGACGCGGAAGTGCGCAAGCAATGGCTCTAAAAAAAGCCTCGCGCGTTTCTTCGAGAAGGACGAAGAATGCAAGTCTCTCTCTCTCTCTCTCTCTCTCGCTCCCTTATTACTCGGCAGTGCACTTTGCCATACTGCACAGCACACACAGAGAGAGGAGCTGCTGAGCGCGCACGGCAGTCCCCTTTTGCGCCGCGGCTTTTGTGTGCCGCTATTTCGCGTAAAGTGGCGCGATCTCGATCCCTCGGCCCCTCGTCATGCGCTCCGCACAGAATCGAGATCGAAAATCGACGCTTAAACGTACACCTGTATACTCTGCTGGTATAGGGCATATACAGCAAAGAGAGCGAGAGAGAGAGAGAGAGAGAGAGAGAGAGAGAGAGAGGCGTATACATATAGAAGGCTTACATATTGACTTTCGAGGAGCTGCAACGGCGAACAACAAACGCGAGCTCGACGCTCGAATTACGGAAAAAAGTCGGCTACCAGGCACACGTATGTATATATGTATACGTACACACTGGTACACACTCGCCTCTCTCTCTCTCTCTTTCTCGGGCTTTTTAAAAGTGGGCTCGGTCGCGTGCGTGCACAGCCCTATCGATTTCTCGATAAAAGCCACACACTGCACACGCCGCGCGCCCGCCACTGAGAGAAAGGGCGTTTTTGCAACAACGCTTTAAAAAGGAGCTTTCCAATCGTCTCTCCCTGCTGCTGCTGCTGCTGTATACATATGCCGCGACAGCAGCGACTTTGTTCCCGCGAGCGGTACACGCGTGTATACCTGGCGCGGCGGCACTTGTAGCTGCTCTCTCCTCGCATTATCGGCGCGAGAGCTTTTTGTGCGGCCGAATCAAGAAGCAGCTGCGCGATCCGCTGAATGATTGACGACGCGAGCTGCGTCTCTCTCTCTCTCTCTCTCTCTCTACGCGACGTTTTTACCCTCCCGCGTCCATTGTCGCACCGCGACGCGCTCCTCCCTTTCTGCTTATCGCAGGCTCGGGGCTCTGTCTCGTATATTCATACACTTTTCCGCCGCCGCTTATTTGTATGCGAACTGTGTCGTTTCTTTCTTTTTCCTTTCACTGTTCTTTCTCGCTCTCTGTCTGTTTTTTTTTTCCTCGAGAAAATTGCCGACGTTAAAGAGTGTAATAATAAAAATCATAAACACGTGAAAGAGAGAGAGAGAGAGAGAGAGAGAGAGAGAGCTCGGCGGCAGTTCTCTAAATTGTCGGCTTTTTAACCGCGAATTAGAGAAATAAGTCAGACGGCTAATAGCTGTTGCCGTACAGCCGCGCCACTGTTATTTAATCAAAATTATGGATCGAAGCTGTACTTTGCCTTTTTATCTCCTGTTTAACGCGCTTCGCTTTTCATGCTACTTTCTACTCGCTGCGCTTTTTTTTTACCTTCGCCCAGCGTTTTCTGCATTCTTAAGTGACAGCTATATGTTGTTGCCAATGATCAATATTAGTGCGGACAAAATTAATTTACACTCGTAGTCGTAAAAACAAATAGCGGCGAATTTGGGCCATTCCTAATACCGTATGTTAAGTATCGGTTGTAGAGTATCAGCAGTAGCAGCAGCAGCAGCGTTAAAAATTGACCCGACCGATGATGAAAATTCACGGAAATTCGTATGATTCGTTAACGCGCTCTTACTGTATCTTCCTCTCTCTCTTTTTTTATATTCATCAGGCTCCCCACCACGAATTACCGTGTATTTTACGCAAACTACCGTGCATTATCGTGTAATTTTTATGAAATAATGTTTCGCGTGCGCCGAGAATATGAAACCCATGTGAGAAGAGGAAATGTATATTCTCGATACGCTACTCGGCATGTGCGCCCATTGTTATATGGAAAGCCATCGGTAAATTAATACACCTTTCCGTTTTCAATAATAATTCTTCATTTCAGAAACCTCACTTTTTTTTACGCGTAAAAAGTATGAAGTAATGATACTTATTCCAACAAATGAGGACGGATGGAAGTTTTGAAAAATCTATATCTCTATAATATCGAGTGATAAATTGCACATTTTTACCTAGTCTATCGAATAAGGGTAAAATGGAATTAACAAAGTTATTTAAATGAAAGCCGAGGGAATTAAGCGTCGAAAGGACACCGTGGCAATCGACTAGCCGAATGGCATTCCGTTGTATGTATGGGGGCCGAGCGACAGGTAACGAGCTTTACATTAAGAGGTGCAATGCATCAAGCGCGAAATATACTATAGGACGTAGGCGCTTTAAGCGATTGCAGCAGCTACAGTAGCAGCAGCAGCAGCAGCAGCGGTGGCCTGTCAGCCGACATCGCGCCGATTCCTCTACACACACATCCCCGTACACAGAGGTTAGGTGATAGCACGAGCCGATAGGGCGGTAAGCCTCCCTACATCGCGGATACATTATGCGTGAACAATGGAGCCCAAGCTCCGACGTCCTACTCGCCTCCCCCTGGTAAATCCAATTATGCGACGACAAGGTGTAGCTGCATAACCTATTAGCTGTTCCTCGGCGATTTACGAGCGCGCGAGCCATCGACGCTTCTAGCTCCTACGCCGAAGCGACGGCCGATCGGGCAAAAAACACCCGCAGAGCCGATCAAGCTAATTATACGCGTGCGTGCCCCATACGCTCAGCTCTCTCTCTCTCTCTCTCTCTCTCTCTCTCTCTCTATATATATATATATATATGTATAGCTTCTCGAAAAACAAAGGGGGAATTGGATCGGGTCTCGGAGGAATTTATCTACTAAGTGCCTCCTCGCTTATGCAATGAAATATGCACCGGAGCTCCACACCATATACATATGTGTGTGTGTGTGTGTGTGTGTGTATACGGTCTATCTACTTTGTCTCTCGCGGCTTTGATTATTTACGGAGAGGGAAAGTCTTATGGGCTGGCGAACATTCCAATTCTTTCGATGGCGCTAATTGATTCCTTGCTTATTCTTACTCAATTCTCTCGTGTGTTCTCGGCCGAGTTTGCGCCCAAGTTTTCTAATTAGAGGCTCGTTGCTGTTTGAAATAATCAA
>UELU01145160.1:3989-26074 GCA_900490025.1 Megastigmus dorsalis | reverse complement strand
ATTGAGCACTGATGAAACTTTTGCAGGAGCGACAACTTACTTGTTTCGGAGCGCTCTTCATGTATCGCAGTTAACTGTGTCCACATCTCGACGGATGACGTACACGTCAGCAACTTTTCCATTTCAGAGTCTATCATGGAAGATGATATAAACAGCATGGCTTCAGCGTCTTTCTTCTGCCATTTTCTTCTGGCAACGGCTTCTTCCGGCTCCGTGACGTCTCCAAGTACGATCTCGAACAGGTCCATCGCACTCAAGGCCTTCTTCAGCTCCCATTTCCAAAGTTGGAAATTCGATCCGTCGAATTTTCGGATTTTTCTGACGACGAGGTGCGGTGTACTATCGCCCATGTTGATGCCTTGTTGCAGGAGGTACACCCACGAGACAAAGGAAATGACAAAATGGCCGACAAACGAACTTTCTGGAGCCGGATGCTTTCACTGTATGCCACACTCACAAATCTCACTTGCGCATTTAACAGCAATTTCCCAATATCCCATAACCTATTGAATAGTAAATTAGAACAGCGTGGTTGGAATCATGCACAAGTTGATGGAAAAAATAAAGTAGCGTTTATTTAGTGATAGAGGTCATCTTATGATGGCTACAGCGCCGTGGGCCAGACGCGACTAACTCAACAGAGGTGCACGCAGGCATCGTCATAGATGTAGGCAACACACACACATGTATACACACAGTCACACAGCGCCCTCTGATATAAATATATATATATATATATATAGCATGAATGAAGTCGCAGTACAAAATGAGTAGATGAGTCGAATATACATGATTATTTCCAATAAGTTTGTTCTTATTTTCTTTTTTATGTTTATATGTTGAAATAGATTTATTTTGTTTGTTTCTATAACATGTATATATGTGTATGTATGCATGCATATGATTATATATACGTGTGCAACTGTACAAACTAGAATATACTTAAAGCTAACTGAATGCAGTCAAAAGTACTGCACCTTGTAGGACTACCAACTTTTGTAATTTTCCTTACGTTGCCATACTGTCTCTTATTATACTCAGTTATACTGAAATACCTTCTAGTGAGACACGCTCTAAGTGCAAAACAGATAAGATGTAACATTCAATAAAGTAATCTAAAACTTAACAACAACTCACAAAGTTTATTTCAACAAAATATGACTATTTTAATAGGTTATGGGTCCAGGAATGCCATAAGTGCAATATTTTTGTTTACAAAAACTAAATTATGTGCTAAAACTAATTTTTTGAAGATCGAAATTTTGAGGTTATCCGTCCACGTTTTTTTGCAAGGACGCAGCAGTCACTGAAAGTTTGACCTCAAGATAAAGATCAAAATGGATCACGAACCTGCTCGTGTAGCCAAGCTCCGAAAATTGGAGCGTGTGGAAATTTTGAAGTGAAAGTAATCCTGAAATCTTCCAGTGCATGGGACATAGTCAGCGGTACAAGTCCCTTACCTGTAGCGTTAGCTGCAGATACTACAGAAATAACGGTGGCTGAGAGAAGAAAAGAAATTGATAGATGGAATAAGAAAGATGCTGAAGCACAGAAAATTATTGTCACGACTCTCGGACCGAAGCCCATGATACACATACTGAACTGTGAATCGGCTACAAGTATGTGGGACAAACTAGTAAGCATCTACGAACAAAAGTCTCAGTCCACAATACATCTTTTGGAACAGCAATGGTTCTCGTCGATAAAAGATATATCAGACGACATGGCTACACATATTGCGAAAATTGAAGATCTAGCTCACCGTCTTCAGTCAATGGGTGAGACAATAAATGACAACATGATCAAGACGAAGATCTTGTTGACTCTTCCACCGGGCTACGACCATTTCATCAGTGCATGGGAGTCAACGCCGGAGGCAGAACGCACCAAAGAAAATCTTGTGTCGAGGATCATCAACGAAGACACTCGTGTAAACGCACGCAATGAAAGTGCTCTTGCATCCGTTACACAGTACTCCAACAACAATCCAAGTAAGATGAACAAAAACAAGAAAGGAAGAAAACCTGGAAAATGCCATCGATGTCACAGACCTGGCCATTGGGCTAACGAGTGCTACAGTAACGTTCCGTTCAATAAGAAGGATAACAATAAAGCAACCGATAGTAGAGGAAGGCCTCATGGGGATGCCGTTGTAATTGAAGCGTTGACGTCTATCCAGAAGGATGATAAACCATTGCATGAATGGTTCAAGGACTCTGGAGCAAGTAGTCACATGACGCATAACAGAGGTTGGTTTATTAATTATAAAACTTTCGATGAAGATTTTTGGGTGCGAATTCGAGACGGCAGCCTGCTCAAAGCTGATGGATCGGGTGACATAAATATGTATTCATTTAATGGAAAGAAATGGGCTCTAAAGCACTTGGTCAAAGTAATATACGTCCCAGATTTAAAATATAATCTTTTCTCTTCTAATGCAGTCTTCGACAAAGGATTGGAGTTATCGTCGAACCATCACACATGCAAATTCAGCAAGAACAACGGGACTGTGGTCATTGGCGAGAGAACAGGAAACTTGTTCATCATGAAAATCAGGGTCGATCATCCTACCTCAAGCTTTGGTAGCACACATGGATTCGCTGTCTTCGTGGCATGAGAGACTTGCCCACCAAAATTACCAGAGAGTGAAGCAAGTTCTGAATCATCACGAGATCAAGATAGAGGATACAGCAGAACCCTTCTGTAACGCTTGTGCTTTAGGTAAGACTCATAGATTACCGTTCTATAGCAGTGACTCCAAAACGAAGTACATTGGTGAGACGATACATGCTGATCTCTGTGGACCAATGCAAGAAAAATCACTAAAGGGCCCGAGATACTTTTTGCTTTTAAAAGATGATTTTTCTCATTTTCGCACTCTATATTTTATAGCGGCCAAGTCAGACGTGTTCAGCTGTTTGGAAGACTACATCAAGAAGAACGAAAAACACTGTCCTAAAGGAATTAAAATTCTCAGAACGGATAATGGTTTGGAATTTGTAAGCGAGGCTGTATTGAAATTGCTAAAGACTTTTGGCATAGAACATCAAAGAACGGTAGCATACACCCCGAAACAAAATGGATCGGCTGAAAGAAAAAACAGGACACTTATCGAAGCTGTGAAATCACTGTTAGCTGCCAAAACTTTTGCCAAGAAGTTCTGGGCAGGAGCCGCAAATACTGCTGCGTATGTGATAAATTGCACATGGAGCAGTACCGTCAAAGGAAAAACACCGTAAGAACTTTGGTTTGGGAAGAAGCCAAACATACATAACCTGCATATTTTTAGAGAAAAGGTTTATGTTCATGTGCCAAAAGAAAAACGCCGAAAATTGGACGACAAAGCAAAATCAGGATTATTCGTTGGATACGAACATAGTATAAAAGGATTCAGAATTTATTTCCTTGGTACAGGAAAAATAGAAGTTGCAAGAGACGTCAACTTCAGTGAAGTAGCTGAACCTTTAAACGAAGAAAAAGCTGAAAAAGGATATAAAGTACTGTTAAACTTACCTGGAGAACCCAAAGACCCCGTCGAACACCTAGAGAACCTGCAAGAAGAAAGAGAAAGTATCCAACCCGAATTGCCTGAAGATGAATAAAGACTGGATCTGCATGTACCTGATAGAGAAAACTTACCTGACAGAGAAAACTTACCGGGAATACAACTGGAAGAAGACGTGAATCAACTGGCTTTGCTTTGCAACGTTCAAGAAAACCAACCTGTTACGAGAGAATTGAGAAAAAGCCAGCAACGCAGGAAGCCGGTCAGATTTGGCGACTACGTGGGACTGGATGATCCGGAAATAGAAGACTCATTTGTCGCCGACCTTGAGGAACCGCTTTATTTCTCAAAGGCCATCAACGGACCCAACGCAGATGAATAGAAGCAGGCCATGAGAGAAGAAATGAAGTCGTTAAATCAAAACCATGGATTTTTAAGTTAAAAAGGGACTCCAACGACAACATACAGAGGTACAAGGCTCGACTGGCAGCGAAAGGATTTCTCCAGAAAGAAGGTATCGACTACCAGGAAACTTTCAGTCCAGTGATAAGGTTCGATTCCATCAGGCTAGTACTTGCACTGGCTTCAAAAGAAAAATTAAAGTTAAAACAATTTGACGTCAAAACCGCCTTCTTAAACGGAGATATAGACGAGCTGATCTATATGAAGCAGCCACAAGGTTTCTCTGACGGATCTGAAAAGGTATGCAAGTTGCTACGTAGTCTTTACGGTTTGAAACAATCCTCTCGATGCTGGAACAGAAAATTTACAGATTTTCTATGAAAACATGATTTGCAAGCAACAAAAGCAGATCCCTGTATTTTTGTACCAACTAGAAAAGACAGGAGACTAATTTTGGGAATCTACATCGACGACGGTTTAATAGCTACAGAAAGTGAAAAAGTAGCACATCAGCTGGTAAAAGAACTCAAGAAGGAGTTCGAAATCACTCATCACGATGTCGACACGCTCCTGGGACTGCAAATTGAGTGTCTAGAACGGCTCTATTTTTGTACACCAAGAGAGTTACGTCAAGCGAGTGCTGGCAAAGTTTAACGTCGAAAACGCTAACTCGGTGCAGATTCCAGCAGACACGAACAACGAAATGTGTACAGAAATGCACTCAACTCACCAGGACAACGTCTCGAACGCTCCGTACAGAGAAGCCTTAGGCAGTCTCATGTAGCTGTCAACGGATACGACGCCAGACATCACTTTTGCAGTGAATCGTGCGAGCAGATACATGGAAAAACCCAACAAGCTGCACTGGAACGCTGTAAAAATGATTCTGAAGTATATTAAAGGTACGTCAGATCTAGGACTTTCTTTTAGAACTACTAGACACACTCAACTGCATGCCTACAGCGATTCTGACTACGCCGGAGAAGTAGAAGGTGGACGATCGACTTTAGGATACATAGTTACCCTGGGTGGTATCGTTCTCACCTGGAATTCACGCAGACAGTCTACCGTGGCACTGTCTACGACTGATGCTGAATACATAGCAGCATGTGAAACTTCGAGGAAAATCATGTGGTTGAAGAAGCTCATTAAGGAGGTATGCAACCTGGAGCACATAAACACCTGCTTATATTTGGACAATCAGAGTGCAATCAAGCTAATTAAAAACCCAGTTTTCCACAAAAGAACAAAACACATCGACGTGAATTTCCACTACATAAGAGAGAAGTACGATGAAAAAGAGTTCCTACTGGAGTATGTCAACACTCGTGAGCAGCTTGCTGACATCCTGACAAAACCCTTGGCAAGGAAGGAGTTCGAGCAACACCGGAATAGCATACTCAAGCATCACAAGAAATAATCTGTTATCTCAGAGACTAATTAGTGGAATTTTTGTACTAATTTTTTATTTATATGTATGTATATATATACTACTTATGTATATTGTAAATGTTATAGAAACAGTGGGAGTGTTGAAATAAATTTGTTTTGTTTGTTTCTATAACATGCATATATGTGTATGGATGCATGCATATGATTATATATACGTGTGCAACTGTACAAAGTAGAATATACTTAAAGCTAACTGAATGCAGTCAACAGTACTGCACCTTGTAGGACTACCAACTTTTGTAATTTTCCTTACGTTGCCATACTGCCTCTTATTCTACTCAGTTATACTGAAATACCTTCTAGTGAGACACGTTCTAAGTGCAAAACAGATAAGATGTAACATTCAATAAAGTAATCTAAAACTTAACAACAAATCACAAAGTTTATTTCAACAAAATATAACTATTTTAATATTATAACTTGTACATGTAACTTCTAATATTGCACTTAATGTTTTAGATTTGGCATTTGAGTAAACATGCAAAACTTTACATTTATCTTCGATATTATTGAAATTTCTTTGATTAATATCAGTTTCTAGTTCTTTATCATTTTTTAAAATTTTATCAATATCTACTACTTTTACTGTTGCTTTTATAATTTGTTCTATTTTAATTTTGATGTTATTTGTCAGTTTATTATTAAGTGTTTTTGTGCAATAACCTTTTTGGTTTGGATGGATTTATCTTTGGTTAAGTAGTGTATCACTGCATTTTCAAGATTTGCTACTATTTTAGTTGGTTTAACATTATTTAATTAATTAAAAATTAATTAGTTAAAATTTAATTAAAATTATTTAATATTTCCACAAAAGTTTTTTCGTGTTTTGAGTGTTAATTGGAGTGTTTTATTTTTGTTTTATTAAGAGTTCGTTTAATAATTGGTTCTTATCTTAGATTTCTTTCACTAGTTGTTTTAGTAAGTTATTTTCAATTTTTAGAGATTCACTTTCACTATAATCTTCATAAAATGTTCTATCGTGGGAATTTCCGTTTTCTTTATCTTTAGCTTTTTCGTGGACTATTTCGTTTAGGATCTCTAGTTTGATTTCTTCTCTACTTTTTTGTTTTAGTTTGGCGATGATGTCTCATTGAGCGCACCATATGGTACGTTTGAGGTTAGCGCTAGATTCGGATGGTCTTGACATATTATGAAAGAGTCTGATATTATTTTGTCAGGACACCCAGCATTATATTTGGCTACAAACTCACTTGTATATTGAAAGGAACCACAAACTAAGCGCATAGCTGCTCCTACTTTCGTTCTAGGATGGCACTTGTAGAATTGAGTAAGAGCGGCATCGGGCGAGGAGCCGCATCCATAAATGCAGAAACCATTGGAATCATTATTTCAGTATTACATCGGAATACTCAACTACATATTTTTTGTGAAATTATTATTTATGCAATTAAACTTAAATAGTTAAATTAAGTACTTAAAAACTATTATTTATAGGCTAAACATTTACCAGTGAAAACTCGTTTTAGCGTTTCATTAAAACTGTTCGAGACTAAATGTCAATTATACTATACTTCGTTCCAAAATTAAAGGAACACCTAATTTTTAGGAATAAAATTTAAAAATTAAAAGTTCTTTAACTTTAGATGTAATCTGTATTTTTATGTTTGTATTTATTCCAAAATAGTGCATTGCAAAGTAAATTACCCCAAGGAGGATGAAGTTTGTCGCTTCGCTTACGCGACAATTACCTTTGTCGAGA
The DNA here is from genome assembly GCA_900490025.1 of Megastigmus dorsalis. Taxonomy (NCBI): domain Eukaryota; kingdom Metazoa; phylum Arthropoda; class Insecta; order Hymenoptera; family Megastigmidae; genus Megastigmus; species Megastigmus dorsalis. Next base: position 18,995 of record UELU01145160.1, on the reverse strand, counting down.
TAACTTGGGCGCATGTATTACGTACAATATTTTTTCACACAACATGCGTAAGACCCTATTCATTATTTAAATTTAATTCCAATAGTATTGTTAAATTAAAGTTTTTAATTCTTTGGAAAGCCTAATATATGTTTTGATTTTGTTTCTTTTTGGCGTGTTTTGTTTATCATAATAAAATAATATTTTTATTTCCAGTAATGCTTGTTGATAGTCATATCATGTTATAAATTTATAAATTTAATTATTTTCACGGTTCACAGTCTCTCTCAAGTCAATTAAAAATAAAAAAAAAACAAAATTCCACTGGGACGAAAAACAAGAAAATGCCATCCATCAATTAATATGATCACTATGCAACAAACCAGTACTAGCAGTGCCGGTTTTATCGAAATCGTTTATTGTAATAAGAAATACCTTCAATTATGACATAGGAGCAATCTTAAGACAATGGGATGTGACGAGTATACACGACATAGTCGTCACTAATTCGAATTTTCACGCGCGCCGCCCAGTGCGACCCGCGCGCACTACGCGGCACTAACCGCGCTTGGTCATAACAGCGCGCGACGCTCCAAACCGCGCGCATATTTAGCGACAGCGGCTGCTCGGCGGCTCGCCGCCCCACTGTGCCGAAGACTCCCACCGCTCCGACCGGCCGTCAAAAGGCCGATCGCGTATCAGACTCGGCAGTCTCTCGGAGACAGACGCCTCAGGCTCACTTGTGATAGACATCTCTTGGGAGCTCTCTCGCTCAGGCTCTCCTGTGTGAGAACCCCTCGTATGTCCGTAGATGAGATGATAGCCGAAGGAGTCATTCGCAAGTCTGAGAGCGATTGGAGTTCTCTGGTCGTGCTAACCAAAAAGAAAAACGGTAAAATGCGGTTTTGTATCGACTTTCGGAAGCTATACAAAGTAACCCAAAAAGATGCATACCCTTTGCCACAAGTAAATGATACTTTAGATAAGCTAACAGTGGCAAAATTCTTATCCACCATTGACCTTAAAAAGTACTGGCAGGTCGAATTAACCGATGAAAGCAAAGAGTTCACAGATTTCACAGCTCACCGTATAGGGCTATTCGAGTTCACTGTTATACCATTTGGATTCCATGCAGCTCCTGCTACATTCCAGCGCTAGTTGGACCATATAATTACTCCATATATGGCTCCTCACGTGTTTGCTTATCTCGACGACATTGTTGTAGTGTCAGAGACCTTTGATGAGCATTTGGAACTGCTACGCGAAATATTTCGACGTTTACGCAAAGCCAAACTCATCCCGAATAAAGAAAAGTGCGAGTTTGTTAAGCGCAGGCTCCGTTATCTCGGCCACGTGGTTGATAAAGATGGCCTCCGAACCGATCCAGATAAAGTTGCAACCGTAACTCAATTAGAAGCACCGAAAACACTAAAAGAGCTCCGCAGATTCCTGGGCGTAATTTCATGGTACCGACGCTTTGTTAAAAACGTGTCGTGTCTTACTGCCCCACCAAAGAAACTCCTTAAAAAGAGCCAAAATGGGAGTGGGGGCAAGCCCAAGGCGGGGCGTTCCGAGAGCTAAAAAACCGCTTGACCGAAGCTCCAGTTGCTTGCCCTGATTGGTCGAAAACTTTTATTCTCCAGTCTGATGTTAGCAAGGATGGACTAGGGATAGTCCTTACCCAGGGAGAAGGTAGCAAAGAGCGCGTTATTGCCTACGCTAGCCATTCGTTAACGAAGGCCGAAAAAAATTACTCGGCAACTAAATTAGAATGTTTAGCAGTGCGGTGGGGAATCTGGAAAATGCGACATTATCTCGAAGGGTATCATTTCATGGTTATTACCGATCATCAATCTCTTAAATGGCTTGATAGCATTGAAAGTCCAACGGGCCGTCTTCCGCGATGGGTCATGGAGCTCAGTCAATGGGACTACGAAGTACGGTACCGACGAGGCGCCGAAAATCATGCCGAACACGCCCTCTCCCGACAGCCACTTCAGATGTGCCAGGTTAATGCACCAATTCAGCGCAACTGGTACCAAAAAACTCGATGCCACCGAGAAAATCCCAGACCAGAACCCGGAATATTGTATCATCGACAACCGCCTTTACCGACACATTCTGCACACGCTTGATTTCACTGATAATCATCCGTCGGAAGAATGGAAACTTTATGTCCCGTCTAACGAGCGTAAACGAGTGCTTGCCGAAACACACGATGCACCAACTGCAGGTCATTTGGGTATAGCAAAAACTATTTCACGTCTCTCACGAAGTTACTATTGGCCTGGAATGTTCCGTGAAGCCACGAAATATGTACGCGAATGCATCAATTCTCAAAAGAATAAAGTTCAACAACGTCAAAAACCAGGTTTAATGCACGCTACCAACGTTGAAAACCCGTGGGAAATGGTCTCGATTGATTTAGTCGGTCCTCTTCCAAGATCTAACTCCGGAAATACACAACTGCTTGTGATGCAAGACCGTTTTTCAAACTTCGGTCGAATTGAAGCCCCTGCGTAAAGCAACCGGGCGTGCAGTCACGAAAGCAGTACGGGATCAAACTTTTCTGCGACACGGTTGTCCTAAGACAATGGTTAGCGACAATGGCCGGCAGTTAATCTCGAAGGAATGCCAAAAATTGCTCACAGACTACGGCGTGGCATCACGACGAACCCCAGTTTACACGCCCCAGTGTAACCCAGTCAAACGTGCCAACCGTATAATAAAAACGATGGTTAGGCAGTTCATCCAACGCTCACTAAGAACGTGGGACGTAAATATCCCAGAAATTCAATTCGCCTTCAACACGGCAACTGATGATAGCACCAGATTTTCGCCGGCATATCTGAATTACCGGGTAATCCCCCACCAGTACCGTAGAAAACCGTATAAAACAGTTGCATGCTGCTATGGAACTGGCGTGCAATTTTCAAATCCAAAAGCATCACTACGACTTACGTTATAGAGCGTGGTCACCGGGGGTGAGGGAGTCCGTACTTAAAAAACTTTTACGTGCTACCAGATAAAACCAAGGGCATAGCGGGTAAGCTGGTCGATCCGTATGACGGCCCTTACACTGTCTATAAATAGGTTTCATTTGTCATGTTTGATTTGAAACTGCGGAGAGGGAAAATCGTCAGGGGTATTCACGTTCGTGACCTCAAGCCGCAACTTCCCAAGTCGCCATCAGGAGGCGACACCGATTCTGACTAGCAGCGCCGAAAAAACATAACATTTGAAAGGGTACTCTATATTTTAAGGACAGCGTGATAAGCTTGGCTCGGGGCAGTGGATGGGATTTCTTGTAAATAAATAGAGTATATATATATTTATAACAATGAGTGGTTTATTCATGTATTTTTACATTGATTTTTATATATACATATAATTTACATATGTGATTTCAATGTAGCTATCTGATTTTATGTTATCCATTTGAATATTGCCGCGATATGCGTGGTGGATCTCGCGTCGATCATATGCCCAGCCTATGTCGCGCATACAATATCTATTTCAATTTTAATAAGTAGTGAAGCTTCTCGTGCTTTCACTAGCCTATGGCTTCGAGTCTAGCCGCGCGCACAATTATGCCTCGTGATGACTCAGCTGTAGTCAGCTGCGTTTGAGTTTACATTACGGCAGCTGATCGCGCTGCACTTTATGCGTCAGCTGTCCGAGCTGCACTATATCTTTATACGTACTCTTGAACCGTATCCCAGCTAAGTGGGGTGTCGGAACGTGTATAAGTGTGTGTGTCTCGGGTTGGAGTTTCTCCTTGCGGATAACCCTCCGTAAACTGAGTTCGCCAAGTTCTCCACGAAGGATAAGCTGGCGTGCAACTCAGCGCCGTACTCGTGAGAGTCCGACTTGGGGAAAGTTCTCCTGGAGAATAAGCCGCCCCTGTTAGTGCTGGTGAGAGCAGGTGAGTAAGTCTACCTTTTCGTTCTGGTCGTGGGCTTATATAGTCCCGAGGTACATGGTTTTCCATGGAATTAGAATACTTTCGTGGAAAACCGTACCATGTGAAGTGTGTGCCCGTGTGTATTTATTCAAAAAGTGTATATTATACATTGTCGTGCGGTATTTTTCTGTGATCGTGAGTGTTTTGTGGTTCTTTCCGTGTGTTTATGTTCTTTTTAAATTGTGTATTAATTCGTTTTTTAGTGTAACATGTATGTCGGTTTTCTTTTGTGAGGTTGTGTGTGCTTGGTAATTTCAATATCGATTCCATATTGGATCGGTATTTTCAAGTTGTATTTATCAATTCATGTGGTTCATTGGTCGGGTAACGAAGAAGGACATGAGTTAAATATTCGAATGTTGACTTTGTTATTTCTTATGTTAAATGTTCTTGCCCCAACGCAAGATGTTGTCGATGGCTGGGATCTAGCCATGTTAAAGCGTTACTTATTTCTATTATACTTATAACTATTGGTTCTCTATGTATTTCAAATTTGTACATAATCCAAACTCCTACCTTCACGTCGTAGACTTCGCAAACCCCTTTTCGTTGACGAGTTATCTCCTCTATCTCAATCGCAACGACTGCGAGTATGAAATACTGCACGCCTGGAGGTCGACCTACCGCGTATCAACGAGCATGGCTACTTAGGCACAGCCTCCAAGCACTACTGCCGCGTTTGCGAGGCGCTTGCTTACACAAAGAAAAGGTCTATGCCGACCTCGAGCACTACTAGAGCAAAGAAAGGGACTACAGCTCCCCCTAATTCCTATAGCCGCAGTAGCCCACGATATATCCTCGCATTCCCTATACTTAAGTATTTATAATGCCAAATACCATACATTATACAGGGTTTTAACAAATGGAATATCACACTGTATGGTACGGATAGAGCGAAAAATTCTAAGTAAAAATTCACTAATAAACTTTTCGATCCGATCAGTGGTTACTGAGTAATCATCGAATTAAAATCAGTCGATCGGGCCAATCAGCGTAAAGCTATAGCAGCAAGTGCAGCGCGAGCAGAGTAGAGTGGGGCGGTCCGCCGAGTGCCTCTCCGCCGCTGGCCGTCGCTGCGCCGTCTCTCGGTCTCTCCCTCTGCTCCATCATTCGCTAGTCGTAGGTTCAGCGAAAAATATAAGGCGCGGCAGGCTGACGCGAGCACTTGATTGTTGAAAGCTTATAATCAATTCTTTATTTTGAAATACCTTTCAGCACTTCTCGAAAATGATACTTAGAGTAGTATAAAACATTGGTGTACCATCTAAATAAAAATGTACGTTTTTAAAGGAGTAGTAAATCATAAATACATCGAAATCCGTGTTTAGTCACAGAAGCAGTTCAAAATTCTCATTCATAAATAAATCTGATTTTTTTTGTGACTAGTTCATAAATGAATATTAATTCTTTTTTATTTTAAATTAATGAGATGCCTTATTAATTCTTTTTAATTATTGATAAGCTATTGAAATTTAATCTCTTAATTCGGTACTAATTCATTGATAAACAACGTAATAGGTAAACATTATCTGAGTCATTTTACACACTCTTAAATGGGCTTATTATAGCTTGATCTCTTCGTCTTGACTTCCTGAATTAATATTAACCGATGGCGCAGCTGCAGAAACGCTGCCTTAGCTACCGAATCTTAACACAATTTTCTTAGTTTTTCGGGCAAAACAGTAATTTTGCACACTTTTAATTAGGCTTATTATAGCTTAGTCTTTTCGTCTTGACTTCCTCTACAAGATAGAAAAGTCTCAACTTCCTGAATTGATATTAACTCTTAGTGCGGCTGCAGAAACGGTGCCTTAGCTACAGAATGTTTTACGCGAAATACACAACTTTACTAGTTTTTCGGGCAAAACAGAAATTTTGCACACCTTTAAATAGGCCAATGATAGCTTAGTCTTTTCGTCTTGAACCCCTCCTACAAGATAGAAAAGCCTCAACTTCCGGAATTAATATGATCCGATGGCGCAGCTGCAGAAACGGTGCCTTAGCTACCGAATGTTTTACGCGAAATACACAATATTCTTAGTTCTTCGGGCCGAACGGTAATTTCAATCACTTTGAAGTAGGGTTATTATAGCTTATTTTGTTCTTCTTGACCTCCTCTACAAGATAGAATAGTCTGGACTTCCTAAATTAATATTAACCGATGGTGCAACTGCAGAAACGGTGCCTTAGCTACCGAACGTTTTACACGAAATACATAATTTTCTTAGTTTTTCAGGCAAAACCGTAATTTTGCACACCTTTAAATAGGCCAATGATAGCTTAGTCTTTTCGTCTTGAACCCCTCCTACAAGATAGAAAAGTCTCTACTTCCGGAATTAATATGACCGATGGCGCAGCTGCAGAAACAGTATCTTAGCTACCGAATCTTAACGCGAAATATACAATTTTCTTAGTTTTTCGGGCAAAACAGTAATTTTGCACACTTTTAATTGGGCTTATTATAGCTTAGTCTCTTCATCTTGACCTCCTCTACAAGATGGAAAAGTCTCGACTTCCGGAATTAATATGAACCGTTTCGGGAGGTCCAGACTCTTCTATCTTGTAGAGGAGGCCAAGGCGAAGAGATCAAACGATAATAAGCCCATTTAAAAGTGTGCAAAATTACGGTTTTTCCCGAAAAACTAAGAAATTTGTGTATTTCGCGTAAAACATTCTGTAGCTAAGGCACCGTTTCTGCAGCTGCGCCATCGGTTAATATTAATTCAGAAAGTCCAGCCTATTGTATCTTGTAGAGGAGGTCAAGACGAAAAGACTAAGCAATAATAAGCCTAATTAAAAGTGTGCAAAATTACTGTTTTACCCGAAAAACTAAGAAAATTGTGTATTTTGCGTTAAGATTCGGTAGCTAAGGCACCGTTTCTGCAGCTGCGCCATCGGTTAATATTAATTCAGGAAGTCAAGACGAAGAGATTAAGCTATAATAAGTCCATTTAAGAGTGTGTAAAATGACTCAGTTAATGTTTACGTATTACATTGTTTATCAATGAATTAGTACCGAATTAAGAGATTAAATTTCAATAGCTTATCAATAATTAAAAAGAATTAATAAGGCATCTCATTAATTTAAAATAAAAAAGAATTAATATTCATTTATGAACTAGTCGCAAAAAAAATCAGATTTATTTATGAATGAGAATTTTGAACTGCTTCTGTGACTAAACACGGATTTCGATGTATTTATGATTTACCACTCCTTTAAAAACGTACATTTTTATTTAGATGGTATACCAATGTTTTATACTACTCTAAGCATCATTTTCGAAAAGTCCTGAAAGATATTTCAAAATAAAGAATTTATTATAAGCTTTCAACAATCAAGTGCTCGCGTCCTCCAAGTGCTGAACCTACAACTAGCGATTGACGGTATGAAGAGAGAGACCGAGAGACGGCGCAGCGACGGCCGGTGGCGGAGAGGCACTTGGCGGGCCGCCCGACTCTACTCTCCTCGCGCTCCGCTTCCTGCTGTAGCTTTACGGTGATTGGCCCGATCGACTGATTTTCATTCGATGATTACTCAGTAACCACTGATCGGATCGAAAAGTTTATTAGTAATTTTTTACTTAGAATTATTCGCTCTATCCGAATCCATACAGTGTGATATTCTATTTGTTAACACCCTGTATAACCTAAATGCTAAATCAAGTTTTATTGAGGTGCGCATCCAAAAAGCAGCTACACCTCATAAGTCTGTATATATATATATATTATTGTAGCTATATTACTTATTAGGCACTGCCAAGCAAGGAACTGTACAATCCACCCTCTTCACCAAACCGGCCCAGGACTGCTGTTGGCCGTCCGTCCTATCTGTCAATCGTATCTGTCTTGTTTGTCTTTGTTTAGTCTCCGTTTGTTGCGTCAGTCTTCAAAGCAGTTGTCAGTCTTTTTTGCCCTGTAGGACTTTAGTCGCGTATCGTGTTATGTCATCCCATGTCTGTTTGCTGTTTAGCATGAGTGTCATGACGTTGTCTGGTGTCATGTACCCTGTCGTCATCTGCAGTCTCTGTTCCTCGGCTGTCCGTCGTGGGCGAAGAACGTGCGCTCCGCATCGTCCCTGTACTGTCCGTAGTACCTGCAAGACGGGGTCGCTACCTTCCCCACCCGATGCATGGCAGTGTCGGAAGTATCCGTGTCTTGAGAGTAGCTGGGTTAAGAAACAATTTACGTGGCCCGCTCCCCTCTCCTGTATTAGGCATCTCGTCGACATGCATTTGTCACTGTTCGTCCAGCGGGTTTGCCAGTCTACCAGTGTCTCTGTCCGTGCATTTGTGGCGGCTCTCGCTCTCCCTTTTTCATTGCTCGTATCGTAGATCCTATGTCGCTCTATAGCTAGGAGGTCTACGGGGACAACTCCGGCGATCACAAGTGCCGCTACCTCGGAAATGGTGCGATACGCGGACGCGATTCACAACGCCCCCCCCCTTCTTTACACGGCCGTGATCTTCTCACGGTACTTCTCCCTCCGCATCGCGCCCGCCTATATCTCGGCCCCGTGCAATAGCATCGAGTGGGTCACCGCCATGAGGAGTCTTCGTGTGTTCGGCTTTGGTTCTTTTGAGTTTGCCATAAGGCGGGTGAGCGTTGCCATTTTCGAGGCTGCCCTTCAAGTTTTTGTTTCAGATATCACAAAGGGTGATATCCCACCTTCTACTTAATAAATACGTTCTTTTCTTATTATTTTCATATAAATAAATTGTCATATATTTACGAGTTTACCCCTTCCCCAAGAACGCTGGTTTCCCTGAGCATCCGGGGGAAGGTCCTAACGTTACAGTCCAGTCCTTTGATGTTCCAAGGTATATCAAATACTCAATTGACCCATTCGACATTTAGTTTGAACTTCTATCTCCCATTGTTACAGCAGTTCTGTTCTTGTAGAGTTCTAATATTATGAGCTGCAAACAGTTGCAAATATAATGCTCCTCGTCCAGAATGACATGTTCACAATTTTATAAAATATCTTTAATCTTACTAAATAACTATGAACATACTTGGTGACCCGTCTACACGCAATTTCAGGTGCTTTATATTATTATTATTATTATTATTATCCTCATTATTTTCTTTAATATTTAGATATCATAATTAATTTGAAGAAATTTAAACCATCCATGTACCTAATAAAAGTATAGGAGAATATATTTAAATATTGTATTCTTCTTCCTTAAAATTTTTAAAAATGTTTCGACTTACTTATATAAATTTCAATTAAAGCAAATTCTTTTATTTTAAAGTTAATAATGAATGAATCCGATTTTTAAGAATAGAGATGCCAGATAAACTATCGAAGCTACTAAAGGTGTTAACAATTGTTTGGTAATTTTCATAGGTTATCTGGCACCTTTATTCTTAATAAGGCACGATGTGTATATAATAAAAAATTAAAGGCTTATTATTCAATTCTCGAGGGTATTGCATCCGGCTGAGAATTTGCATATAATTGCTTGTAAGAAGAAAATAAAATCACTTTAATACAAGAATTTTTCAGTAAAATTCAAACAAATGATCCCAGATTATCATGGGGGGCTTTTTGAAAGCCACATCGAAACTCGTCTCTCAATTCTAACAGACAGAATTGAAGAATTAGAGGAAGAAAAAGATAAACTATGAATGCATCGAATGGTTAATAAGTAAGATAGAAATATCTCAAAGCATACAGACTAACATCAACGACAAGATAGAAACTCTTGAAGAAAGTGCAGAGTTTTTAAATAAGGAAGCAAAAAGCTTGAAATACTTTAATTATGACCTAGCTCGTCAAGTAGTAGGTTTGACGAAGATAGTAAAAAATCAAAAAACTCTCTGTAATATGAGATTGAATAATTTAGAATACAAGATGAACACACTTGTTCAACAAATGGAAAATTTAAAACTAAATTGAATGAAAGCTTGTTTCTTTTTGAAAAATAGAGTTTTTTCACACTTAGGTTGTTAAATACAAAAATTCAAGATGAGTAGAAGGTCAATAGCCAGCCAGATGAGTAAAACATCTGAAGAAATATTAACAGAAATCGAAAATATAGGCGAAGATCTTCAAACAGCTAAGGCTAAAATGAGAGAGTGGCAGCGAGCTGTTGCAGATGAATTAAAATTTATTGACGAACGTCAAAGTGAATTACAAACCTTTATAGAAGATATTCAAAAAACAGAAGCAAACGTCACTCTAATGCATAACAACTCAGCCACTGAACACGCAGATTTATTAATCTTCAGAGAACAATCACAAGAAGACTTTAAAAATTTGTTTGAAGAAATAAAATCTCTCAAAATTATTATCACTGATAATCAAGAAGTGATAGAAACATTAAAAAAGCAAAATGAAGATTTGAAGAAAGATAATCAAGATATCATTAAAAAATATAATGATATAACCAACTACATTCAAGATGATGGCGCGGCTATACAAAGACTTACTAGACTCACTACAGAATTAGATGAAGCATCACATTCAGTGGATTAAAAAACAAGAAAACTTCAAGAAGACAATCAAACGTTAGTAAATCAATTAAATGATTTAACTAAGAGCCAAAGTGGGGAGATAATTCGAATGGAACCCACCAAGCGGCTTAATCTAAAATTGCCGAAATTCAAAGAAGAAAATTCAGAAAGACCGGTAAGATTTCTGAATGATCTAAAAAGATATATAGAAGTAACTTGTCCGAATCAAGTTGAGCGCTCATATATCTTTTCACAAACGCTCGAAGGAGGTGTACAAAATTGGTACGCACTCCACGAGAAAGATATCACCGAATTCACCGATTTCGAAACACTATTTCGAGAGCAGTATTGAAACGAAAATCTGCAACGAACGGCAAAAAGAAGACTCGAATTTGGACATTTCGATACAAAAGGAAAAATGTCACGAGCAGATTATGCGATCGATTTATTTAATATCGCAAAAGAATTAGATGAAAACCGCGACGATGCTGATATTATAAATCAAATTAATATACACTTCGATAGAGAAATAAGAAGTGCAATAAAAGGACAAGGTATTAAGACTAAAAACACCTTTTTTGCCACCTTATCAGATTTCGATAATGATGATACTCACGAAAAAAGGAGACATCATTTTTCTACTACAAATCATCAAAATGAGCAGAAAGATCGAAATCAGTCTTACTCAAATGAGAGTAATAAAAATGAAAACTCAACTAGTAGGTCATGGCAAACTAGAAATATTAGCTTTAATAAAAATCAAAAGGATGCGAATCAAAAGCAATCCAGGTTTGAAAAAGAAACATACAACCCAAAATATTCGCCAGGAGCAATAAAAAAGACTCAGCGTGAAATAAGGGATCAATTCGATAGAGAAGTAGATGTATTAGACATGAACTTCACAGAACTTGAGGAACAGGCAAGAAATTTCCATCCGGGAAACGCCATTTAGTTGCATATTGCCACTCAAATGCAGTTAAAAATGCATCATTTTCAAAAGGATTACCTCTGAAGGAAATTGTATGTAAAAGAACAAAAAATAAGCAATATGCAACTATAAAAGGGAATAAAATTACAAAAAAGAGTGATTCGACAAGAAATCAAAAGGAAAAATTAAATCAAGAAGACAAAAATCGTATCGAAAATGAAATAGTATAATGGATAAAATCATTCGAAAAATTACAACAAAATTCGAATAAAAGCGCAATTAATCAAGAATTAAAAATATGCACAATATACGATGACCCTAGAGATGATCTGTTATATGATCTGGCACCAGAAGGCATAAATTCTAGAAAAAGAAAGTGTCCAGAGATCCAAATAAATATCGAAGGCATCGAAACAAGAGCATTAATCGATTCAGGAAGTGAAATCACTTGCTTATCAGAAGAATTTTATAAAGAAATATAAATTTCTTTAAAAATCAACCGTCACTGCCAATATCTGGAAAAGTAATAAAAGGAGCCACGGGCTTAAAATCTACGAGATTAAAATTACAAACAATATTAAATACGACCATTGGAAATGAATCAACAACGTTAATTTTTATCATTGTACCTAAACTTGTACGTAATTGTATCATAGGATACGATACACAAAAAGGACTGAAAATGAAGCTAGACACTGAACACGAAGAGATTATTTTTGACATAAATCAAAAACAAGAAAAAATTTCTTATGTTGATGTACTCCTAAAAGAGAGTGAACACAGCTGCATAAAAATTGCAGTAGAAACCCTTAAAGATCACGAATCTTGGGAAAATTCAAATAATTCGAGTGCTCCTATAAATGAAGGCTCTGCTCAGAATTCAAATGAAACTATATCATACGATATAACCTACCAGGAAGTTGAAGAAAAATTCAACTCCTGCGACCATTTAAACCAATCTCAGAAAACAGAGTTAATTAATCTAGTGTGGCAGTATCGTGATATCTTCAAAAAAAGGTCCGGTCTATTAAAAAATTACGAACATAAATTAACATTGAAAAATGATCAAACATTTTTCACAAAACCATATCCAATGAACTATAAAGAAAAAGTAAAAGCAGAAATCAACAAAATGCTTGATTTAAATATAATCCGTAGATCAAACAGCCCTTATATAAACCCAATCGTTGTTGTAATGAAAAGGGATGGCTCAGTACGTTTATGCCTTGATGCAAGAAAACTAAATGAGAAACTCATTGAAGATCACGAGGCACCTCCAGGAGTAGAAGAGATTTTTCAGGACTGTCATGGAGTACAATACATGTCAAGTTTTGACCTCAATTGCAGTTTTTGTCAAGTGGCATTAGAAGAAAATAGCAAAATTATACCGCATTTGAAGTAAATAATACTGTATACGAATTCAATGTAGTTCCATTTGGAACATCAACCAGTACAGATACACAAAGAGAACTGGAAATAATAATGGGAGAAATGAACTTTGTAAAAAGATTCGTAGACGACTTGCTTTGCGTCTCTAAGACATTCACAGAATACAAATGGCACCTCGGTCTATTATTCAATAAGTTATTAAAGAATAACTTAACCTTAAATCTAAAGAAATCACACCTACTACAGAAAAAGGTGCATTTTCTGGGACACATACTATCAGCAAATGGGTTAAGTCCACAACCAGAAAAAATTGAAAAAATAAACAACTTCAAGTTCATCAAAAAACTATCATTTTATTTTTGTTTATTTTATTCTGCGAGTAATTAATTAAATTAAACTGTAAATTGGCCTGCTAGTATTTTTGATTTTAAGTTTTAAGTTTTATTAGAAATGCGAATTAATTACTATTGTATAAAGAAGAAAAGGGATTTATTTTATAAATTATTGTACTTTTTGTATTTATATGAAATAAATGATATCTCTCTCTCTCTCTCTCTCTCTCTCTCTTCCTCCAGGTACTGCTCTTACCTTAACCTCAGAGCAATTCGATGCGCTTATGTCTCGTCTGGGAAAGCTTGATACCCTCGATGCTGTAGAGGCCTCGATCAATAGTCTCAACAGTTTTAAGGATCAACTAAAGCCTACCTTGTCTTCTATTGCCTCTATTGGAAATGATTTAAAGCAGATCAACAGTAACATTAGCAAACTGAAGACTGATGTAAGCGAAATAAAAGGAACGACTGGACAGCTCTCTACTCGACTTGAAACTGCGGAGAACTCTTTGAAGGACATTGAACAGAAGCAAGCTACACTTCAGGCTGATTTCGCAGCACTACAACATTCAATTGAAACCTTAAAGGCTAGCAATATTTCTCAGGGTACTGGCAACGTTTCTGGCAATCAATTGCAGCAATTGAACGAGGTAAAAGTACTTGCTGAGCAAGTACGCAAACTGACTACACAGCAACAAAGTATGGCTCATTCTTGCGACATTGTTATTGGTGGTTTATCACCCGACTGCTTTACCGATCTCAAGTTAGCTGCCTTTGCGGTTGTTTCTACACTCCACTGTGACGTGACCACTGATGATATCTTGTCGGTCAGACCATTACGCGCTGCAATTTCTGCTATTAGCAACAATAATACTAATCAAACTGTCTCAACAGCTGTCGATACGTCGGATGCTACGAATAACTCTGACACCGTTCACTTACAGGAAGGATTGGCGGATGGGTTGACTAGTGCTTCTGATGCTGGTTGTTCTAAAGACACGACACGTCCACGCTACAGTAAAGTCCCGATGCTTGTCACATTATCTAGTAGCACACTGGCACGAGCTGTTATTGCTGCTAAAATAAAAAGGATGACGCTACACACTACGCAGTTGGATTCTGACCTCATCGCACCTGCTGGAGTCAAGGGGCAAATTGCACCGGCACTTATTAATATCAACGAATATCTGCTACGCACGACGTATCAACTAAAGCTGCGTGTGCATGCTTTTGCAAAAGACAAGCGGTATGATTTCCTGTACTTCGTAAGAAATGGCTGCATCTATGCAAGAAAGAAGAAGGAGAACGCATCGATTATCATAAACACAGAAAGTGACCTTCAGAATTTTTTAGAAAATCTTCATCCACCGAAGCAAACGCAACTCGAACCATCGAGCAAAGGAAAGAATCGGCAGGGGTGAGTTTTCTCTCTTCTCCCTCCCCTTCATCATTGATCACTGCCATTGCTAACACTTTTGTCCACTCTAATTCTGGTTCATCATCATCTTTCACACATAAAAAACTAAATGCTGGGGATGGTCTGCGGGTTTGCTGCTTCAATGCTAACTCTTTAAAGGGTCACATAGAGATGGTGAGATTTTTCTTGAAATCTAGACCTTACTATCACGTCATCGCTGTTACTGAAACTAAATTGGGTACAACAAAAAAGAATGTCTTTATTGATGACTCGCTTATTTCTCTTGAAGGTTACACTGTTTTTCGTCGGGATCGCAATACAAGAGGTGGTGGTGTTGCTCTCTTCATACACAATTCTCTCTCTGCTAACTTCATCTGCTCATCTACTGGGAAGTGGGCTGGAAAACCAGGCTTGCCAGAATATCTCTTTTGTGAAATTACTAATGAAGTTCCATCTCCAGTGTTTGTAGGTGTTGTCTATCGTCCACCACATGCTCCTTTCATAGAGAGTAGTGAGTTTGTTCCCGATCTTATTGCGC
>UELU01145159.1:198011-208865 GCA_900490025.1 Megastigmus dorsalis | reverse complement strand
CCCCCTACCCCCTACCCCCTATATACACTGGCTTCATCTTCTGGCTTCGCGGGAGTCTAGCGCGCGAGACGACGACGCGAGAAACGCCCAGTGAGGATATGAAATTGAGGCTTGAATATTCTATGGGACGCGCGGGTCTGCGACGACAGCCGCGCTGCTAAGTCTGACTTTGTCTCGGATCTTCTTTCTCTAGTTCCTATTCTGACTCCTCGTTTCTGTGCAGTGTGCAGGTGAACCATTTTGCAGCGACGACAAGCTGTAATCCTCTTACCGCGTGTTTTCTCTGCTCTGCTGCTGGACCGTGTTTTTTTATAAGTGTATCGTTATACTCGTCAGCTTCATTAGCATCATAGAGACTAGTAGAGTTTGCTGAAAAGAAATATCTTTAGATTCAAATTATGCGCTGTGAACTTTAATGAACTAGAGGAACAGTGGATAAATAAATACCCATGTACTTTATTAAGTGCACTACATAAGTGATTTCGCAATCGATCTGCCGCGCATATATCTCATTGTCTTATGCGTTTTGTCGTCATTAATTACGACTACGGATCGTGCGCCAATAATTCAAACGGTCGATCGAGAAAGAAATAACGAATCGGTACAGCATATTATTCAATGCTACTTGACTATAGGCGAGTTTTGCATATATAGCTAATAAAGATTGATATCGCAGATGAAAGGATAAATGTATATTACAGCGGTGTTTACTCGCGGCGGGTCGCGCGATCCTCTCCCCTCGGTGCCGCGGTGAAAATAATTCGTGTGGGTGTCAATAGACGATGTCGCGCGCGAGATAGGCTCGCTCGAGACCTACTAGGCGTCAAATGATTGATATTTAAAAGTAACAATGCTCGATGCATACTGATCCTTTCCGACACTTGAATAATAAATTCGTGTGCAGTGTGTGTGTATGTGTGTGTTTGCGCTTTGAAAAATGACATACTTACATTGTTGTGAACATTAGTATTGATTTTAAGTGCCTCGGTCGCGTCTTTGACAATATAACTCAAGAGAGTATTACGACCTAACGTAATTCAATTTTTACTGCCAGAATTAATTATTTGACTTGCAATAAACTGCTTCGGTGTTCAATAAAAATGTCTCTCGTTTGTCTGGCGTCGTGCATCGATTGTATCCACTTAATCTTTCATAAGCGACACAGACACTGACTGCTGCCTTAATTAATTAACAAGCAAATTAATAAATCAAAGCTTCAGAATTTCTCGGCAATTTTAAACGGTATCCTATAATTTAATACTTTTACAAAAATACTTTGATACTTATGTACATTTCATAAAAAATGCAGTGTACACGAGTAGGCGAGAGAGCGAGAGAGAGAGAGAAAAAAAAGGAAAACAAAGCCGTAAACAAAGAGGCAAGCCAAAACAGCCGTAAAATAAAATAAAGCAGAGAGAGGCAGAAAGAGAGAGCGAGCGAAAAAGGCGGATAAAGGAATTATTTCGCGCTCTCCTTGGGAATTCATTGAGTCTGTTTACACGGCAGCGTCCTTGGTAATTTCTTTATTTTTCCTCTCGTGGGAGATCTCCTCCACCCCGGGTCCCTCACACTCTCTTATGTTTCTCGCGGTGCCATTTGTTTTTATCAGCGTGTCGCATGAGGGGGGCGAGAGCTTTCGGGCGCTAGAGACGTCTGCTGAGAGAGAGAGAGAGAGAGAGAGGGAGAGGAAGAGTCGCTCTCTTCGGATCCTCCGGGAGCCACGAGCTCGTCCTGGTGGAGTGAGGAAAGAAGAGCGGAGGAGAGAGTCAGGCAAGCAGGGCCCTATGATTGCGTTACTTTGCGGCTGCGACACGCGTTTATTATTTATAAAAAGTATCGCGCCGCGCACACGCCCACAGCCTCGTGTCGAAGAAAATGCTTTAGAGGTGTGCGCGAGACGTGCTCTACTCGAGTTGGGAGAATTTTTAGAAATTCTCTTATAGCTTTATTCGGCCTGCCTGGCGCTTCTCTCCTCCTTTTTTTTGTCGGGAGGCTTTTTTCATGAATACGTAACGAGGCGCATAGTGGGCTGTTGTACTTTTCGTCTCTGGGTATAAGGGTAATTTCGGTGATAAACAAATTTATGCGCAGGCTCCGAGGTCTCTCGGAATCATAGAGAAAGAGAGAGCGAGAGAGTATATCGTCGTCAGTTTTACGATGCGCGCCGCAACCACAGAACACGCGTGAATGATCGCGTAATTTCGCTCCGCGAGCTGTCATCGGTACGCAAATTAAAAACAAACAAGCAATCAGACTGATAAATTGCGAAGCCGCGCGAGCCTGTAAAAGGAGCGACTCGCCAAAACGATAACTCTCTCGCGAACTCTCTCACGTCTGGCATGACTTCGATTTACTTAGCGCCTGCCTATTCTTCGCCCATGAGAAACTCCTCCTCTGAAATTACGATATTCACCGTGGTAGTCGACTCATTCGCGTCCCCGGTACACGTATTTAGCACTCGCACCGCGTCTCCTTGCAACGACTATACACACGCAGCCACACACACACACCCACACACACACACAGCCACGGACACGCGGATCCCATCCAATATATACACGGTCGCGGCGTACAAAATGTATTCTCGCAGCGTCACGCAGATAAGCGACAGAGCGGCGGCGGCGGCGGCGACGATGACTTTCCCTTTCGGTCCGCTGTTGGTCTGCGGCCCGGCGGCGGCAGCGGCGGCGACGGCGTTCGCCTCGAAATCCCTCCGCGTAATCCCCGTATAACGAAGCTTTTTCATGTAATGCTCGCCACACAGGGACGCCCGAGCGTTAATAAGAGAGGCTCGCGTGCTCGTATTGTGTGCTTCGACTCGTCGTCTGCTCTGCTCTGCTCTGCTCTCTCTCTCTCTCTCTTTCTCGGTTGGTTCGCGTGTCGATCGTGTCCCAAGCACGTGGAGTGGGATATGCCGTTCTCCCGGCTCGGTATATACTTTTCAAACTCGCGAGACACGCATTATCCTCCCCATCATGGCTTTTTCACTTCTGCGACTCTCTTATGTGTACTTACTCTTCTTTTTTTTCGTGCGCTCGTGCGCCAATGTGCGTGTGTGCGAGAGGACCGATTAGCGCGCACCACCGAATATTGTCAAGATGCTCTCTCTTTTTTGTTGTTGCCTTGCTAAATATTATAGCGAGTGCGCAATGTGTGCGAGTACAGGGTTTCAATGTAACAGCTGTTTATAGTGCGGACGATTCAATTTTTGTATAATACACATACTTGTGGACTCGCGCACTTTGTTTAGCGGTCAGAGCTCGAAATTTAAAGAGCGTTTACGCGGTTATACACATGCCAGATGGATTTCGTGGTTGACCGAAAAAAAATATACGCAAGTGTATCCTCTCGAGCAGATGTTCCATAATGCGCTATTATTTATGAATACAAGATGAAGCTGAATAGTTCGCGTGTATTTGTGTGCGCAAAAAGTTAATTGGGCTGATAGTGTTTGTATAGTACGAGAACAAAGGTAATTGCTAGTTAGATGAGTTGGCTAACTGTTTATGCAAATAGGTGCCCAGATTTTTCTATACAATACTGGCTCGAATCGACCATTTCCGGTTTCAAAGTGATCTAACCGTGTGAAAAAGTTAGTGTATCTCTTTACTACAACCCCCTAAATTCATTCTAACGAGCATAAATTTCTTACTAAATCAGAAAGCGATTTTCCTGTCAACGTGTTATCTTTAATTCCATTCAATTCGCACCCTTCTTTTATTCAGAGCGTCCATCGTCTTCTACCCTTGCGAAATTAGTCGTGAAGAGGGGGAGAGGGGGAGGGAGGTCGAGGGGGAGAAAGTCGTACGTTTCTTCTCTACTCGAAAGATAACGCTCCACCCGCCGAGATAAACCAGCAAAAGAACTTTTAGCTACAGCAGCAAAATAATACCATAATCCGATAGTGGACGTCCATTATTAGTTTGGAATTCGCGACTCTTTCTAAGTCCCCGATGGAGCTTTTACACACGCGAGCCTGCTCTTCTTTAATTTATTCCCGCGCATCAAGGACCTTTAATACCATAATTGACTTTTTCTCGATTTTAAAGAATTTCCTCTCTCTCTCTCTTTCTCTCGCGAGCGCGCGCGAGGAAGAAAAGGTCGCAGAACGAGCGGCGAGCTAAATTGTTTTTGACGCCCGAGCAATTTATTTTTCGCGAGCTCCTCAAGAATTTTTCGAGAGTAAGCCAAACCACCGTCGCCGCCGCCGAGGACGCAGTTGCCGCCTGCCAGAGACCCTTATCGGCAAAGAAGTCGAATTATCCCCGGGACCGCTGGCTGGAAATTAAAATCTCTCGAAGTCTCTCTCTCTCATTCCCGAACAGCGAAGAATAAGAAGGAGGAGGGGCGGGGGGAGGAGAAGAAGGGGTGCGCGCGCTTGCGAGGGAGCAGCGGCAGAAGAAGAAGAAGAAGCCAAGTCCATTAGGAGGCCCCGAGGGTCTCTCGCAAGCAAGCGGGCTCTCTTTGCCGTAGCGAGGGAAGGACGAGGAAATGAGAGAGCGAGCTCGCTCCTCTCTATCTCGAAAAATGTCACCGATGATGAATAGTTGGCATGAACAAAAAGAAATGCTAACCGACGACCCCCGTCCCCACCCTCACCCCCCCAGCAACGCCAGTAGCAGTGGCTCCGATTCCGTCTGTTTCTCACTCAGACCTAACATCCTCTCTTCGCGTGCTACTGCTGCTGCTGCTATACTGGAGGCGGAGGAGCTTTTCCTATCGAGAATGAGAGAGTCAATTTATGAAATCGATCGAGCCGCGAGAACCCTGCCAATGACCTTACATTATAATGGCACCTATTATTCTATTCTTTATTTCAAAATCGTGGGATGCTTTTCGAGATAGCGATACTTTGCTCGCTCAAATATTAAGTCGTTTTATGTATATAGTTATCACATTTTTATATGTGGTTCGTGTGATTTTACATTTTCTTCATTCAATATGTAGTTGGATAGTTGGATGAGAAACTCTCTCTCTCTCTCTCTCTCTCTCTCTTTCTCTTCAGATTCAAATTAAACGCGAATCACCGTTCAATCATTAATGTCACGATATACGCACAAGATATCATCTTAATTAAAACTTGCCAATTCATTTCGTCGGATGACTTCTCAGACCTATAAACTCGGCACCCACCCGCTTTCCTTACCCCCCGAGCTCAAGTTTTCTCCGCCAACTCCCCATGCCACCCACTGCTTATTCTTTTGTTTCAAAATACACTAGCACAAGAGAGTGGAAAAAGATAGCGTGAGAGAGAGAGAGAGAGAGAAGTGGAAGCGCGAGTCCGTGGAGATAATAAGAAGTTAGCGTCCGCGCCGAGGAGGAAATTAAGAAGGCAGTTGATGGTCGCGAGAGAGGGAGGGTACGCGTATATATACACACCAGGAAGCGAGTGTCGTCTCGCGATATTCGTCTTGACCCCTTCGAGAGACGAGCCTTGGGTATTTTAAGCTCTAGCGCCTGGATGAGAATGTTTTTAAATGAGGGGGGCCGAGAGAAGGAGAGAGAGGGAGAGCATCCGGATAAAAAATCATCTCGTTATGGAAATGACGACGCAGAATTACTTCGTTATGCCGCTGAGGGTCGCGGAGGGTGCGCTCGACTCGCCAATCTATTGCCGCTCCTTCAGCTCCTTTCCTTTCTGTTCCGCGTTTTTTCAACGGATACAGTGTGACTTGATATATAGTAAACATATAGTTAGCTGATGAAATGTATTAATATTGAAAAATGGATTCATGATGAATAAAAATACGTGTTTGCGCTATACCTTACTTGCATATATTGTTAGAGAATTTCCAGTAGAATCTTGTATTATTGTAATTGTATATAGGGATTTATTAATTTTGCTGGTATTTCCTTAATACTTTTGAGGGTAATTATGGACTTACGGGAGAAATTCGTTGAAGCGAAAAGCGCCGACAACCCATTGATGACGCTACCACCTAATGAGACAAGATTAATGCTACCCACCGTTGAATGCTAATTACTCTACTAATTATCGAATGTAATACTCATAGCAATATTTGATTAAGGCTATAAAATCCAATTAAATTTCAGATTAAAGTGTAGATTAGTTTTTAGACGAGTTTACAAGAATTTTCCCTAATTGAACATTATTTTTCAGACTTCCATTTGTAGTAATAAAAATCATTCGTCGTGAGGATATTACATTCGCTACGTATCACGTATCGTTGATTTATTCATTACATTTAGTGTCGCGAAGCTTTTTATTCATTAAACGAGATATCACAGTTCGTTGTGAAATATTCGAAATAAGTTATGATACACGGTTATAATGTAGCAGTAGTTGAGAGTCACTTGGGCCGCGATTAATTTATTTATCTGGCTGGCAAACAGTGGCAAAAAGCAGTTCGAGCTCTGTAACCTATGCAACTTTGCTCCTTCGCTCTCCAACTTTTCTACGCTCCCCGTCAGCTCCCGCTCGTTTTTCTTTCGCTCTCGTTCTCCCTCCCTCTTTTATGAAGCTCGCCCCCACCCCCTTACCCGCGTGTCCTTGCCTCGCAACGCTCCTAGACCCGCCCGGCCGCGCGCAGCCCTTTTCTTCGCAGTTATACCTGGTCCAATTACGAATTTTTAACGGAACGCGGCGCGCATAGCCCGGAGGCAACGCGCCGCCGCTCGACTACTACGACCGCCGCCCGTAATTTACTTCCCAATTTGTATAAAATATCTCGCGGCTAATGAAGCAATTTGAAGCTGTCTCCGGCGGTAATGTATGGAGTCTGCAGGCTCTCTTTCTCTCTCTCTCTCGCTTGTTCGTGCAATATACGCAGAGAGAGAGAGAGAGAGAGAGAGAGAGAGAGAGAGAGAGAGGGATGGAAAAGCTGGTGCCGCCGCGCACCACCACCGCCTCCGCGCTTGTAATAGCGAGCGCCGCTGCGTTTTAGACGGTTTTAGACTTGCAGCACTGCAGGCACAGGGGAGGTGAAACACTATTGCTGCATTATATGCGGTATACGGTGTAACGCGACGCGCTCGCGATGAAAATCGCCCGCGGTTAAGAGACGCGGCCCGACCCTACCCGGCATGCATCGCCGCCAAAGTTTTTCGTGCCCGCCGTTGTTGCTGCTGCTGTTGTGGGTAACGATGCCTCTGCTCTCTGCACTTTGTTACCGGTATAATTTTCCACTGTCGTGTGCCTGTGCGGAGTTTCAATTTTGAAGCGAGTTTGTTATTGCTTAAATGCGAATATACTGCGAGAACGGCTGGTTAATCTCTATTCATATCAAAGTTGAAATCAAATATACTGAAATTCCTCGCCACTCGCATATTATATCCAACGAAACATAATTAGAAATGTGTATTCGATTAAAATAAGGATTTTTATTCAATTTCAAATGTTGCCGCGGTTAATTAAATTCAGTCGTTTAGATCTCGACAAAGGGGAACTTCATATAGATATGTCTGTACGAGTATTATTATAATCGGTCGGTGCAATGTGTATACGTAAATGTGAAATTTCGATATCAGAGTCTTTTTTATCGAACAAACGCAATGTAGCACGTGGAATAAATTTTAATTAGTCATCGTTGAGAGACCAGGCAAGAATCGACTTCAGGTGCTCGCGCAGCCCAGCACAAATTTTTATTTACTTTTGCCCGCGTATTCGAGCTTGTTTAAAAAATTCAGTTGCAGCACACGTTAAAAGTCGCTTGCCCGTTATACCTTATTCCTCTTAAAAGCTTCTGCCTTTTTTTTTCTTGTTCACTCTTCTTCATAGGTGTCGATACGTACGCATTCGAGAGCTTTTATATATATATAAGCGAGCGATTCACGCGTGATAGATGATCGAAGTATACATCTTCACTGCTTATACGTGGGCCACTTAATTGAGTGAGAGATTGAATGGAGTATATGTAAACATATAGGGACGACCGATTGCGCGTATCGCGATACAGTCTCGCCAACTAGTTACGTCAGAATGTTCGCGCTCCTATACTCTTCCTGCATTCCGAAGAAAGCGTGGATTTCTTTTTTAAGAGGATGTTTGCCTGGTGTGCACTGCACTTCCGCGCAAGTCACAGGTGCGCAATGATGTAATCTACCTGATTGGAGTGATTAAGAGCAAAAATAACGGAGCTACACATTTGATTAGAGTCTTGTTCACGCTATGGTCCCGAGTTACTATTTAAATTTTTCAAAACGGTTCTGCGGACCTTAAAAACATAACTTAACAAAGCTAATGAATCTTTTATGCTTTATTTATCGTCCCATTTGTATTCCTTTAAATTCGCAAAAAGCAAATAATTTGAATAACACTCACTTTGATTTGAAATTGATCTTGAACAAGTTGCGTCGTCCCAACCCCCTAACAACGTGTTTCTTGAGTCTCAAAGCTTTTTCGCTATCGCTAGCAAAATCCCCCCGAGAACGAGTTAACGTGCCGGGGGTTACAGGCGCATAAAAGTGAAAGCCAAAGTAAAAAAAAAGAGAAAAAATAAAAATAAAACGAGAGGCAGATCTTGCGTGTATATATACAAGTATCGCGTATACGCGCTTATGTTACATGGTAACTCGTGCGCGACGTCAAGTTGACTCTTCTCTTTCTCTCTCTTGGTCCTGTACGTCGAGGGATGATACTCGTGCCGGTACTGCTGCTGGGGCCGTTAGCTTCCTCACCAGAGGCTCTCTGCTGCTGCCGTGGATGGAAAGCGAAATATACACTCCCGGCACGTCAGCGCGCGGCTAAAGCGAACGCTCGTAAAAGCTGATCCCTGTATAATTTTCAATCGCCCTCGGATTTGACGACCTCGTCACGGGCTCTTGCTCGCGCGTCTCCTTGTCCCCTTCTCGCTCGGCTCTCCTCTCTTCTTTCTCGATGTAACGCCGAACTACCAAGGTGTACGACTCTCTCTCTCTCTCTCTCTCTCTCTCTATCTATCTCTTTAGCTCACTGGCTCTCTCGCTCCTCGTAGCAAAGATAAGGGCGGAATGACGAGGTCGCAACGACCGGTAAAAAGGCGATCTCTGTCCGGATAAATGCCAGAGCACCGGGAGACGACGGACAAGCGTCTGGTGTGCCGAGGCAAATAGAAAAGACCCGAGAGCGAGAGAGAGAGAGAGAGAGAGAAGAGAAGGAAATGAAGAGGACTGAGACGGAAGATTGAAGTAGGAAGGGAGATAAGGCGTTGGAATAAGAGAGAGAGTGAGAGAGGAAAGATCTCCCTCTGGGAGCGCGAGCGGTGCCTGCGGAGGCCGTAAAAAGACAATACCGTTCTCGCACCCCCGAACCACCAAGTGCGTACCTTACGCCAGCACGTGGCTTGCCTTGCCTTGTCTCGTGCTTGCCTAGCTATTGCGGCGCCCCCGACATCCACGTGGATGTGCTCGTGCGGGGCCCACACCTTTTTTCCTTCACCCTTCTTATACGCCATGTACGCCTCGCGTGGAACGACTTGCCTCCTCGGTGTGTTGACTCCTCTCTCTCTCTCTCTCTCTCTTTCTCTCTCTCTCTCTCTCCCCTTCTTGATTTCTTTCTTTCTTTCGGCAAACCGCGATCGTGCGGCGCGCGTCTATATATATATACACGCGAGCGTCCGACCAGTAGTCTCTCTCATTCTCGCCCTCCACAGCACGAATCGAATTGAATTTTACAACCGGCTTCGGCTACGCCCTCTATTAGCTCCTATAATTGATACTTCTCTCGCTATCTCTCTCTTTCTCACTCGTCCTATCCTGCGAATTATCCGCTTTTATTTGACTTTTTTCTGTCTCTCTCTCTCTCTCTCTCTCTCTCTGTCTCTGTTGCCTGCCCTGCTCCCCGTGATTTCAATTTCAAATGATGGATTACGCTTTATTGGACTTTATTGAAATTGATTTTCTGTTTTCTTTTGCTTTGTTTCAGGTAAGTTCATTTTCTGCGCCATCGACGATTTGGTTTGGGTCTTGTGAGTAGTGATTTATAATTGTTCTTATGAAATAGTAATCGATTTGCAATTTAATCGGCTAAAGAATTCACACATGCCTCGAATCACCGATAAGCAAGATTCTTTTGATAAGTCAGCTATTTTCAATATTCATTAACTACCAATGAAAATATTTTATTTATTTTTTATGTCCTATCAATCGTTAATTAATAACATTGCGTGTAAATGAAAGTTGTACCTTAGTCTTTTCTATTGCACGCGTGCAGTTTTTCATGCAATAGCGTAACGAAATACCGCGAGCAACCAAGTCTCACAACGAAATTCGAGCGTGAAAATAAATCTCCTCAGTCATCGCTATTACGAATTCTCGCCAAGATCGCATAATAGAAGCGAGTCGCTCGCTGGAGCTTAGAGGGGTATGAAGGACGCGGGCGGGTTTCCTAGGCTCTCGATCGCATTCGGCATCTCGCAGCTCACCCGCTACACCCGCACTGATTTCATTAGCCGATACTGCGCTCGGGCCGCGCTGCTGGAATCCCAAACTCGAAGGGTGAGCGAGAGAAAGAGAGAAGACGCGTTAAATTACACGCGCGGGGGAGCTGCCGTAGAAAAGTCAAAGGGAGCGACAGAGAGAGAGAGAGAGAGACAGACAGAGAGAGTGAGAGAGAAAAGCGTTGCGAGCGACGAGAGATGCGTTTGCATTAGCGAGGCAGTTGCGTAATGACGCGCAGAGAGTGAGAGAGAGAGAGAGAGAGAGAGAGAGTGCGGGGCACACGCGGCGCTTTGAGCCAGATAAAAAAGACATTACTCACCCGGGGCTGTGCTCTCCCGGCCCCGATAATTACATCGGGGACCCGTCGACCTGAACGTCGCGCCGCCGCTGCCGCCGTCGTCGTGCGCTTTATGCGATTACGCGCTACTCCTCCTCCTCCTCCTCCGTTCGCCCAGTCGATACGAATGATGGGGGGGG